>JANBPO010005809.1:0-37283 GCA_024336825.1 Amorphophallus titanum | reverse complement strand
GGTCTCCAGCTAGCTCTCCAGCTGGATATCCGTATGCTACAAGTGTTTGGGGATTCAATGCTGATCATCAGACAAATTCAGGGACAATTTGAAGTCCGAAAAGCCGAATTGATACCTTACCATGCCAAGGCGAAACAGCTCATGGAGATGTATTACTTGGTTGAAGTGAACCACATCGGTCGAGGTCAGAATGCACAAGCCGATACATTAGCATAGTTATCAAGCTCACTGGCAGTCTTGCCTGATGAATCGCTCGACATATGGGTGATCAACGGATGGCAGGTGCCCAGTGTGATAGAGGAAGACGCAGGTGAAGAAGAGCCTGAAGTAGCAACTGTAGAAGTGGTCGGCTCATCCAACTGGCGTGAACCCCTCATGAAATAGTTTAAACACCAGTAGCTACCCAAGTAAAGGGAAGAAAAGATCAGACAGATCAAAATGAAAGGTTCCTACAAACTAAGGAGCGGAATCCTATTCCGAATTATGGTGGACGCTAAGAAAAAGATACTCCTTCGATGCCTCTCAATAGAAGAAGTGTGGAGGGTGATGAAAGAAGTATATGTCGGGTCAGCTGGAGCACATCAGGCTAGGCCAAAAATGAAAATTAAAATCAAAAAGCTGGGCTACCATTGGCCGACAATGTTCGACGACTATTACAAATATGCCAAGTTGTGTCAGAAGTGCCAAGAGCACGCCACGGTCCATGGGCAGCCGCCAACACAGCTACACCCAACAACACCCAGTTGGCCTTTTGCCCAATGGGGAACAGACGTGGTGGGTCCTTTTCCCCCATCCTCTGCAGGGTGCAAGTATATCCTAGCAACAACAGATTACTTCTCCCGTTAGGCGGATGCTGTAGCCCTAAAAGAAGTGACGGGAGAAATTGTGGGCCGATTTATCTAGAGAAATGTAATATTTTGGTTCGGCATTCCCGACCGGATCGTGTCAGACAACAGAAGTCACTTCCGAAATCAGAAGGTCTATAAGTTGGCCAAAAAGTACAAGATTGATTGGAGGACATCCACTCCATACAACCTGCAGGCGAATGGGTTGGATGAAGTATTCAATAAGACTTTGTGCACCCTCCTGGCGAAGACTATCAACTCCAACAAAAAGGACTGGGAAGACAAGATGTACGAGGCACTTTGGGCATATCGTACAGTCTACAAAACCCCAATGGGCTGATAGAGATGTATGCCCTACAAGCCAATCTTTATTATTCTGAAGGGAACATTTCTTGTATAATTTCATTCAGTTAAATGGCTTTTACTTCATTATATTCTTAGCACCGTATATCTGACTGTTGGTCTCCCTCGTCCTTGTTCCTCTAACGGGATTTGGGAACTTCAGTTGCGATATCGGCGCTGGTGCTTTTGGGCCATTACCGAAGCGTCCGCCTGCTTAAGTTCTGCCTTGTCTTCCCACATTCGATGCAAGAGGCGAAAGCGGTTGGTGATAGGGACCGTAGGGATGATCCGTTCCAAAGGAATAATGGGTTCGCCCCCTCTAGGTGAATTCGTAAGTCTCTGACAAGAATAGTCTTGCCAGAGTTGTTGGTGGTAGCAATGGGTCGCTTGCCTTTATGGCTATGACGATGCTTCTTTTGGGGAGCAGAAGATGACTCCGCCCCAAGGTGGCAGGCCAAGAAAACCCAGCCTGTGGGTGCTGGTGGCACAGGGCCATTCATTGGGAATACTAGGATAGGCCCCCAAGATGTGAAGTCTGTAGTGAAGGCCGACGGCTGGGTGGCTCGAGTATAGGCTTTCGTCCGAGCCGACAGTAGTGTTGCGGATGCTCGCCCTAATGTGTTCACGCCTGAAGTTGTCAATTTAGGGGGTACCGGGATGTCAGTGACCCGAGGCCTTGAGCCTGAACTTGGAGTTGGCAGGACTAGAAGGCGCGATAGAGGGCGCTCAGTCCGTATCGAGGTCACCGCATCCCACAAAGTAGACCCATGCTGGGGATCGGCGTTGTAAAATTATGGGAGGAATGCCCCCGAGGTAGAGCCGAGGGATCCAGGACCTGACGTGGACCACGTGTAATAGACATCATATGTGGGAAACCCTGGAGTTATATGTCTGGTCTGGATGCTAGGATGCATTATGCCAGGGGTTGGGGACCCGGGCAAGGCGATCGCGCTTCTATGGTTCGGGTCGGGAGGCCCGAACGGGGTGCTGGGGAGCCTTGCCCCTGGGCAAGGAGGCCCGTGTGGGGATCTAGCTCGGCGGGAGCTCAGGATTGACGGCCCGAGCAGAGTGCTGAGGAGCCGAACACCATAGGGTGGAGACCCACACTGGAAGTCGGCTTGGTTGGGGCTCGGTGTAACATCCAGAAAATCAGTCAAATCAAAGAAGAAATATCATCATATCATCAATCCACCCTCCGAAATTGATTAAAAATGTAAAAGGATGAAAGAGGAATTAACAATATGATATCAATGATCCGTGATCGCCACTGAAGCCTAATAACATGCCAAACATGTAAATAATCACAGTAGGGGCACGTTACATACCTCAGAAATTTGGGGAGGGGCCTAAGATGGCCAGATGCTGAACGCGCTAGGACCAGGGAGTGCCTTCTTCAGAACGCGCTGCTTAGCATTAGCTCCCCTTCAAGCCAGTGACCTTGGGGGCTGGACTGAGCCTCGTGGGTCATGGGCAGAACCTTGGGAGACTAAAAATCTATTTAAGGAGGTGGGTTTCAAGGGTGGTATGCCTTCAACAACCATTCCCATCAACCCTCTGCCATCTTCTACCCTTCTTGAGTAAGAAAGATAGGTGAGGGACCGTGGCCCTGCGTAGGAGGGCGGACCTGCAGTTCCTAGGATGACGAGCAAGGTCTTGGCTAGATCTCGGGTGTGGATCTCATCCCTGGATTGAAATTTGAAGCTTAGGAGGATCTGGGGTGTGGATATCATCCTCGGATCATCGGTTGAGCATTTCAAAGGTAGGCACCCAACATCAAATTTTAGAACTATGTATTAGAATGATTTTAAAATATTTTTCTACAATTTAAAGAGGGTCTAAGGGTACGTGGGATCGAACAACATGTTCATTTTCTATTTTTCATCAAGTTTCGGGATCTCGTCGGTTTCCCAAGTCCCTACCAGAGTTTAAAACCACTAGACATGTCTGTGCACATGAGGCAGGCCATGGTAAGGTCGATGCACATATAGTTTAGGCCATGGCAAGGTCGATGCACATATAGCTTAGACTGACGGTAAGGTCGATGCACATATTGCTTAGACTCTGAACAGGTCTATGCACATGGGGGGGAAAGCCATGGTAAGGTTGATGCACATATAGTTTAGGCCATGGCAAGGTCGATGCACATATAGCTTAGACTCATGGTAAGGTCGATGTACATATTGCTTAGACTCTGGACAAGTCTGTACACATGGGGGCAGGCCCATGGTATGGTCGATACACATATAGCTTAGACCTTGGTAAGGTCTATGCACATTTGGTCCAGGCTTTGGTAAGGTCGATGCACATTTGGTCCAGACCTTGGTAAGGTCGATGTAGGCCTTGGTAAGGTCGATGCACATTTGGTCCAGGCGTTGGTAAGGTCGATGCACATTTGATCAAGGCCTTGGTAAGGTTGATGCACATTGGGGTTTGGCTTGTACAAGGTCGATGCACATTGTGGTTTGACCTATATAAGGTCGATGCACATTGGGGTTTGGCCAGTACAAGGTCAATGCACATTGGGGTTTGGCCTGTATAAGGTCGACGCACATTAGGGTTAGGCCTGCATAAGGGCGACGCACATTGGGGTCAGGCCTGCATAAGGGCGACGCACATTGGGGTCAGGCCTGTACAAGGTCGATGCACATTGGGGTTTGGCCTGCATAAGGTCGATGCACATTGGGATTTGGCCTGTACAAGGTAGCCACAGCACCATGTGTCAGATAACCAAATGAAATAATCACATCATGATTGACATCATCAAAACCAGGAGGACAATAGTGTCCTGTGGCTCTGCGGCGAGAGCTGAGCTAAGGATTTCTAGGCATCCATTTAGAGTAATTGAGATGAGATAAGATTCGATTGTGTAATGGACGGTGCCTATGTGCGGAGGTCTCTAAAGAGACGTTGGCGTTGGAAATGGTGATCCTTGGTCTGTGACCAGCAAGGGAGGATTTTCATGTAAGCTTGAGTCGAGTGATGTGAGGACCGCGGATTGTAGAATCATGCCATTTGATTTTGTCGTGATCCCCTGAGAGGGTAGAGTTGGCATGAGGATCGGATCGGATGCGGTGTCCGAGCGAGATTTAGCTCAAGATGCGGTAATGGTCTATGGAGGGACAGCGGATGGCCTGTCATAGTTTGGATCGCGCCTGTTAGGCCGGTGAGGTTTCCCATTGATGAGTGTCTAGTGACTGGTGAATGGTCTTTCACAGACAGAAGATGCTGGATGTCGTGGCTCGGGAATGGCGAGAGTCATATGCCAGTGAGGCCTTGGGTGGCCGATCATGAGATGTGCTTTCTCCCGAAATTAGATCTGGGATTGGCTAGAAGTTTGTCTTCTGGTAGAGTTGGTCCTGTGCTGCCAGTTGGTCCTGTGCTGCCAAGGGTGTTCGGCTTGCTAGGTGTGAGCTGGTGGAAGCTCAGTGATGGTTGCGTGGGTGCAGGGCATGAGATCTATCAACGGGTTGTGAAGTTGATCCTTGTTGGTCCATCGGGTGTATGGTTCGGACTGGTGGCTGGTTCTCATAATGAGGATTGCATTTTCGCGGTAAGCAAGTTAGTGGCAGCGATGCCATGGTTGATTTTCGTGTTGGCTGAGGTGACACCAGACTTGTAGTCCTTTGCTTGATTACTGCTCTGATGATCCATGTGTCTTGGATTGTGAGTGAGGCGATGTCAGCGATCATTGTCAGGCCGCATCCCTTAGGATCATGGTTTTTGTGAGAATCGAGATTTGGCTGGGGCTCTGACGACGTCGTCAGTTGGTTCATGGTGTTATCCCCCTATGGCATGGCGCTTGTCCTGAATTTCGGGGATGAAATTCTTATAAGGGGGGAGGGCTGTAATGCTCTGGATTTTTCGGATCAGGATCCGTGGATTTCAGAACACTTCATGGGGTCCCGAGAGTGTTTTATGGTTTACGTGTGTTTTTTCCTAATGAGCCTTTGGAACCCTATACAGGGTGAACCGTTGCGTTCTCCAACTTCAGGACGTTCTCTCTCGACATCTCTCTCTCTCCTCTCTCTCTCCCTCACACGTTCTCTCTCCTCACTCTCCCATTCACTCGGTTCGCGGTCCAAACGGACCCCGATCGACACGTGGGAGGTACCGACGGGACGGGCTCGACGTGAGGATCGCGTCGGTACCCTCCATCCCTTGGATCGTGGAGCGTGAAGATGTGTGCGAGCGGAAGGATGGCGTGGCCCCCGTCGCCTGATCTGCACCGATTCGCAGTCTTTGCCACGCAAGAGGTAGGGGAACAGACTCCTTGTCTCGCCAGGAATCCGTTGACGCCTCCTGCATCGCCATCCGTCGTCATCTTCGTCATTTTCTGTGCAAGTCTCATTTTGGGTGATTTTGGGCTAAATTCTCGATTTACGTTCCTCTCTCGATTTTTGGTCCAGACGACCACTGATCGAAGCAAGGGAGGTACTGTTGGATTGGTCGCGTCGCGAGGATCGCGTTGATGCCCACCCTTCCTCGATCCGCGGAGCGTGGAGTTGAGCCGGGCCGGGAGGTGCCGCATCGCCCTCTCACCAGATCGGCACTGAATCACCATTTTCGTCGTAACCCGGGTAGGGGGATGGATTCCTTACCATGTTAGGACACCGCCGGTACCACTTGCGCCATGGTCCGACGCCCTTTGCCTCATTTTTCGTGCACATTTCTATTTAATTCATTTTTAATCTTTTAATGTTGAAATTATCTCCATGGGCATCGTGTTTTAATTCTAGTGGCATGCGTAGGCTTGGAATGTCGGCATGGTATGGCAGGATGGTTTGGTTTAGTGTTTTCCCGCGTCCCCCATCGATTTCGATCGATCGGGAGGGGGTTTCGGTTCTGACCTCCAGAGTCACGAAATCTAGATGACATAACGCGCCACCCCCGGTGCGTTATAGTCATTTGGCGCACCCTTACTGGTGCGTTATATCATCCGTGAACTGAGAGTTTTCTGTGGATTTTTGTGTTCGGGTGGCTTTAACGCGCCTCGTCTGGTGCGTTATAGTCCTGCATCTTGAGTTGAAGGTCTGTTGCCTTTAACGCCCCTATCCCTGTGCGTTACATTCATATAACGCCCCTTGTTAGGCACGTTATATCCCGTGTTTACCTGTGGATTTTGATCGTTCTGGTGGGCATAACGGCCCATGAGAGGTGCGTTGTGTCCCTATAACGCCCCACCCTTGGTGCGTTATATCCCTCATTAGTTGTGTTGTGTGCCTGTTGACTTTAACGCCCCTGCTCACGTGCATTATAGTCCTATAGCGCGCCTATCCTGGTGCCTTATAGTCTCCGCACATAGGCGCGAGTGCCGCAGGGGCCGTGGGATCCTCATCGTCATTTTTTGACGTCCACAACATATGAGGCATGTTTCCTAACGCCTCTGAAGGAGTAACAGGGATGGCATCAGGTCCCTGCTAAAAGAAAGAAGAAGCCTCTCCCTCGCTTGCCGGTAGGGGCCCACATCCGTGGTGTGACACCGACCGGCTCTGCCAACTCCAGCACCGGTTTGGTTGGACCAACCGACAGTGATCAGAATACCCACTCATAATCAGAGGAAGCAAACTCCACTGGCGGTAGATAAAGAAGTCAGCCCAGTGATTCGGTGACTCTAAGCTATTATAAATGGGCTAGAAGAATATGAACAGTCCAAATTGTAGCCACTACTGATAAAGGATCATGTCCCATGGGAAGAGTTGCAACATCTTTCCTTAGGATAGAAGGAAGAACCTCAGAAGGCTCAAGAAGATGACAGTCTATTCTGGGGGCAAGCGCCAGTCGGGAATAAATAAAAGAAGAAAAGAAGGGCCCGAAAGCCAAGAAGGAGACGGTGTTCTCCTGCAATACTCTCTCAGCTCTTTTCAACTTGCCTGGGGAAGAAGAGGATGAAAACATCTACTTTACACCTATGCCAGAGGCAAGCCAGTCCGAAGCTACAAATATTGTCATGCGACTCGTTCGGGTCGAAAATGCGGGCGCCCACTGCCTGCTAACCATAACATCATCTTTAGAGGTGAGCAACCCTATAAGATATCGGTGCTAGAGGTCAAGGGAGTCTAGGTCCCTCCTCCATCAGGGTTATACAGTCAAGCTGGAGGCAGTAGCAGCACTCCCTTTTTCCTGGAATTCCTGAACACATCTAAGGGCAAGCAGCCGTGTCAGAAGGCCTACCCTTCATCTGGGAGCATATCCCCTCCACCTCATTAGCCTTCCAGCCAGTCGGAGGAACAAAAGGCCAAGCTAGTAGTAAATGTCAGGGGGCAGTCAGGTGACATTACCGCACTGCAAGAAGAATCGAACCCGGGGTCCAATGAAGCAGGTCCATCTGGGGCTATTGCACAAGACTCCTCCAAACCAAGATGGGTAGAGGAGATGAAACTGTCAAATGTTCGGGCCAGAAGCTGGGTGGTGAAGCTACGTAAAAAGCTCCCGGCGAGGTTCACTGTCTCGGAGATTCTTTCTCTAAGTGAGGAAACCGGTAGCCAATTATTAACGCCCTATAGACGCCCGCTCAGTATGAAAGCTACCTGGCCGAAGCATTATCGGGGGCGAATGTGACCTTCACCAAGGAGGATATGTTGCTGCCTACCCTCAGTCACAACAGACCCTTATATATGAGGGGACAAATGAATGGTCAACCACTAAGCCGAATTCTTGTAGATCCAGGTGTAGCCATCAATGTACTGCCGTACAAAATATATCAGAAGTATTGTTTTAATGTGCACCTCGATAAAGTTGGGGATATGCGGATCGTTAGAAATGTGAAACCCCACTTGACGTGATAGAGTTTACTCTTACCATGGCGGATTTTTCTACAAGAGTCCAGTTCCATGTCATTAACTCCAATACCACTTATAAGGCATTGCTTGGCCGCCCTTGGGTGCATGAGAACTTGGTGGTACCATCTACATTGCACCAATGCATTAAGTACAACCATGATGGAAGGAGGAGAGAATGTTTGCTGACCTCCACCCATTCGAGGTTTTCGAATGTCATATGTTGGATGCACCCTTCTATATGGAGCAGCCACAGAAGACCTCCAAGTAGAAGACTTCTTCCAAGGCAATGAAAATCAAATTCCAGTGACGACTGATTTCTGCCGCCACCACCAAGCTATATTAACCCTCGGGCAGTGTCACACATTGCCTGCTCAGGAGACGTGGGCAGAACTGCACCTCCCACCATCTATCCCAGGACGGATGAGCTTGAGGTTGGCAAGCATTACGAGCATATTAAAGTCTCGGAAGGCCTCACGAAGCCAATAGCCAACCTTGACTACTGTACGGTCATGCCCATCAAGACACTGGATATAACCCAGCCTGAAGGCCCCACCAATCTGCTTTACACAACTAAAGAGCATGCTGCACGGGAGGACACTGATTGCCACCTCCCGAAAGATCTGGAGAATCCCATAGTACCCATCCAAGGACTGACCTTCATCTCAGACAAGGTGGAAAAATTGTTCATGAAGCAACATGTCCCCTTTGAACAGCCCCAGAAAAAGAAAGAAGCCTTCCAGAAGCTTTGGTATCCTGCCAATCTGGACAAAGAGCTAAGGCGTGTATCCCAACACCTAGGACTAGGATTCTTGCTGGAAGAATATTACTATAGTGGATGTTATGAGGTAGATGCCATCTCTATCCACCCCTCCATAGATGAAGGCTTGTCGGGGGAAACATATGATAAAGAACCGGTAGAAACTGAACAAGGCCAAGCCCTTCAACTGTAGGACCCAGGGTCAGAAGTCGCCACCGCCTGTAGATGCTGGGAACAGGTCCGCTATGAAAAAATGGCCTTACAGGCCAAATTTGATACGGCTGATAATAGTGAAGCCGAAGACATTGAAGGAGCAGCTAGCTACTCCTGCAACCCTCCTCTGGCAATGATATGCCCTCAACCCATCAATAAGGTTGTTGTCACGGTTGGTCAAATGATCTCTGCTGATGAAGGCATAACCAATGGGGAACAAGCTATCCCTACCAATGTTGCTGTAATCCAAGCCGCTTAGAAAGCAAGGCCGTCCCCGTATCTGGTAGAGCCGAAATATTATGCTTCTAACTTAACGATGAATGAATCTCATCCTGTCAAAGCAAATGATTAGCCATACAAAAGCAAAGCTGAAGAGGATCTACCAGAGGGGCTGCCTGCATCGCTGCCATTGCCTGAGTTGCAATTTCCTGAAGGGGTCCGGGGGTAGCATAATGAGGACATCAAGGTTCTGGAGCTCGATGATGATATACAAGATTTTATTGATCTTCAGCCAGCGCCTTCAAAAATTGAAGACGAAGGTCAAGCCACGGTTGATGAAATTAACAGAGGTTAAACTGGGGAGTGAAGATGACCCCCGGCCTAGTTTTCTTAGTGCCCAGCTCTCTTCAGAAGAGCGAATATTATACATCCAGCTTCTACAAGAGTTCTAGGATTGCTTTGCCAGGAGCTACAAAGAAATGCTAGGACTCAACCCCGGAGTTTCACAACATGAGTTGGCTATAAATCCTGAGGTGGAGCCAGTGAAGCAGCCGCCACGATGTATGAGGCCAGAGCTCATTACCCAGATATGCAAAGAAGTCGACAAGTTGATTGACGTAGGCTTTGTTGAAGAAAATCAATACACCACTTGGCTGGCCAACATTGTGCCTTTCAAAAAGAAGAATGGACAGATCCAGATATGTGTAGATTTTTGAGATCTGAATAAGCCCTGTCCGAAAGATGACTTTTCAGTGCCAATAACGGAAGTCATGATAGATGCCATGACCGGTAACGAAGCCCTCTCCTTCATAGATGGTTCATCCAGTTACAATCAGATATGGATCACGGAGCATGATCGGGTCCATATTACTTTTCGAAACCCCAAGGGTATCTACCACTATAAGAGAATGCATTACACATGATAAGACTCAAGAAAAGGAAAATACATAAGCAAAGATAAAGATAACCATGAGGACCACATCTCCAAGAGGTCACGAGGTCGGAGACGCCTCGTGCCATAGGGAATGCCGGGAGATGTCCTCATCAAAAGGTCATGCTGCCGACAAAAGGTTTATGCGCTAGCCTAGACAAAGGTCATGATGCCGACAATAGGTTTATGCGCCAGCCTAGACAAAGGAGCCCTGATGCTGGCAATGGGTTTATGCGTCGGCCTCGACAGAAGGTCATGTTGTCGATAATAGGAAATGTCTCTTGATTTTGTTGGGTGGCCAAAGGCCAAAGGTAGAGTTGCTTGTCGGCTCGACATTTGTCAGCTGAAGCCCTGATGGCTGAACATCTGTCGGTTTAAAGCCCTGATGGTTGAACATCTATCAGTTTGAAGCCCCAATGACTGAATATTTGTTAGCTTGAAGCCCCGATGGCTGAATATGTATCAGCTTGAAGCCCCGATGGCTGAATGCTTGTCAGCTTGAAGCCCCGATGGCTGATTATTTATCGTCTTGAAGCCTCGATGGCTGAACGTCTATCCATTTAACACCCCAATGGCTGAACATCTTTCGATTTAACATCTCGATGGCAGAATATTTATCGATTTAGAGCCCCAATGGCTGAACATTTATCGGCTTGAAGCCCCGATGGCTGAGCATTTATCGGCTTGAAGACCCGATCGCTGAACATCTTTCAGTTTAACGCACTAATGGCGGAATATTTGTCGATTTAGAGCCCCGATGGCTGAACATTTATCGGCTTGAAGCCCCGATGGCTGAACATCATTCAGTTTAACGCCCTGATGGCAGAACATCCTTCGACTTGAAGCATTGATGGTTGAACATCTGTCGATTTGGATGAAAGGTCGTGACGTCGACCATATGAGAGGTTTATTTATTGGATGACTGGAGGCCGAAAGTAAAAGACCACATCTGCCTCAAGACCTTCTTTTCCTTCTTCTCTTCTTCTTTTGTGTGAAGAGGTGAGTGCAAAGATCATGTCTGCCTCATGACTTTTCTTTCTTTTCTTTCCTTCTTCTGTGAAGAGGCGAATGCCAGGACCACGTCTGCCTCCTAAATATTCTTTCTTTTCTGCTCTTCTCTCTCTCTCTCTCTTTTGTGAAGTGGCAGGTGAAAAGACCACGTTTGCCTCATGACTATTCTTTTGGTTCTGCTCTTCTTTTCTCATTAATGCCCCCAGATTGGGGTATATTTCTCTTAATGTGCCCCCCAGGTTGGGGTGTAGCTTTTCCTCATCTGCCAAAGGAACGGAATGTCCAATGGAGAGCTCATAAGTCACGGAGAGTTGAGGGTATAATCGATAAAAACTCTGAGAAATGCGGGACTATACTCACAGAATGGAATATAGTGCCAATAGTGTATAACCCACATCACACATAGTGAATGACAGGTTACTGTAAAACTCTAAAAATCAGGAAACACAGGTAAATAGCGCCTTACTATAAGTCGCCATTCAAATATATAGCGACTGTGTTTCGGTCGCTAATTCAATTTCTGATATAGGGGAAATGGAATAAAGCTTAGTAAAGATGGGGCGAATCCGAAAGGTTGTCGGCCCCGGGGCCAGGTCAGGCTTTGACCATGACGGGATGATCCCGGAGATCCGGCCCTGACCCGTAATAGGCATCATTTATATTCCCTTCATTCTTGTTGTTACTTGAGCGATGAAGAATCAAAATTTCAACATTATCTCCCCCTGTCTCGGAGTATGTCAGGGGGATGTAGTGGGTACTTATCTACAGAAGTATGAGACGATCCCTTAATCATCTAGATGTGCATGAAATGGTAGCACCTAGGCCCACATCGAATGCGGTACACCGGAGGGCCAGCCTACCAAGAGGTTCAAATCATTTGAGGGGATTCTAGATCATATCTGTGCAAAGCTTTCGACCCGCCATTGACATTGTCGCATACGCATGCAAGTTCAAAGGTCAATCAGCATAGTCTCGGGCCATCGAGTCTGAGGTTAGAAGCATCATAGAACACTCATTCAGACATGGATCTAGGGTTAATTTATGATGACGACGTAGCAATGTCATGGGTAATCCCCTGCATGTATGATCGCCTATAATCTGACATGATTTAATATTAAGAAAGGGTACGGAACCCAAAAAGAGTAGGTCTGACCCAAGAGTGCTGTCAGCCGTGAAGCAAGGTCAGGTCATAGCCGTAGCGGGGCAAACCCGTGAGTGTAAACCATACTCGTGATAGGCCCTATTTGTATTCATTTTATTCATGACTCAAGGGCACCCGATCAGGTTAAACGGCCGCAAAAGGACTAACCCAGGAGTTCCAGCCATGGCGATACAACAAAGAGTGAAGCCCAGTGGTCAAGGGTCGCATGAGCGGTGAAAATAACTCATTTAGGATCATATAATCGTATTGGCAGCGAAGTTAATGAAATTTAGCCCATAATATGCCCAAAATGAATAGTTAAATGTCACTAGTCATTAATGCTCACTTTTTCGCCAATATCCGACTGTCCAGTAGTCTGGAGAATCTCTCCTTGGGATAGAACATAAGGGATCACTGGCTCGGACAACAACGGCTGTTGCAAGCAGCCATGGTGAAAGGAGACGATTGTCCACCGACGGCGGTCGAAGAAAAAGAAGAAAGAGGAATGACGTTGTCGGTTGATGACAATGGACACAAAGATAGCTTGAGATTTGAAGCCGATGAAGCTACTCCCCGGCAAAGGGAGACAAGAAGAATCTCTGTATTTGGGAGGCTAACTTTCCCTGGACATACGAGGAGGAAAGTTCACAGACAAAGGGAATGCATGCGGGTTTTCACCTACAACATGGTCGGAGTGGTCGATAAATACGGAGGTTTGCCTGATGACCCCCGAGAATTGCCTCAATTAGCAGAAAGGCCATGGCCAAATACCCGAAGGGCGGAAGCCGCAAGGGAAGTGCTGAGAACAGCAAAAGAAAAGCAGATATTGCCTGAAGAAGTCACCACCCTCACTGCAAACGTGGTGACAACTGAAGAGGAGGAGGTGTTGTTGAACATCTCGTCTGAAGGAGCTTTAGGGGAGACGACAGAACCCATCCCCAGTACAGTGACAGTAGATCCATCAGTGCTGATGCTGCTCCAGAAGTACCAGCAGGAGATAGAACTCCTAAAGAAGCAGTTGATGGAGAGGACAGAGCAAGCTTCGGCCTCTAAACAACCCGAGATGCAAGCGGAGTCGTCACGGGGAGGCGCCAACTAAGGTGACTTCCCACCATTGTATACCTTGCCCCAGTCGGCAGAGCCCAGCATGGCAACCACCTAGCAGTGTCTACCTCAGCCGTTGATGCCACCAATTCTGCCACAAGTGCACCAGCCACCTCCATTGGTGCGGCCTCCTCCGTAGGCAACCAATTTGGTCACTCCCTACCTACAGCTGGCGCACTTCTACCCGGAGCCGGTCGATCCGACTGCTGTCAACAAAATGATGGTAGAAAGGATGATCGAGCTGAAGCTTGTTGAGCACAGTGAAGGCAACTATGTCGCATTTGATGCATACCGGGTGCCATACCCGCCACACCATGCAGCCAAGCGGCTCCCTCCAGGGATCAACAAGTCGCCCAAGTTTGACAAGTTCAATAGGAAGGGATCCTCGAAGGAACATGTTGCATACTATATGACCGTCATAGACGATCTAGCCACAGACGAGTCATACTTGTTGAAGTTTTTCGGGTCCTCGCTAACGGGACTCACTTTTGAATGGTACTCCAGCCTTTCGACTGGGTCGATCGACGACTGGCCGGATATGCAGAAGAAATTTAGAGAGAGATTACATGTCACCGAGAGGGAGGTCATGGTGGCTGAACTTTACTCAACAAGAATTTTTTTTTATAAATTTAGAAAAATTCAGGGATGCTACACGGGTCTTCGATCCCGAGCCCCAGCCAAGCCAGCACCTCACTCGGACTCTCAGCTTCGAATCTTAGCCAAGCCTACCCCCAGCGCGGGTTTCTCGTCTCGGGGTCAAGGCTCCCCAACACCCCGTTCGGGTCCTCCTATCCGAACCTTGAAAGAGTAGTCACTCAATGGGGGTTCCCAACCCCTAGTGCAAGGCTCCTTAGTGCCCAGCCCGAGAATAACACAACCCCAGGACTTCTCAAGGTCGGTCCCCGGTATGGGCTCTTCGTATCGGTCCCCTAGCCTCCCAGCTATGTCACAGGGTCTTTTCCCCCACTACCCAGATATGCCAACTCCCAGCACTAGCCTTCCCCTATGGGACGCTACAACTTCAATGTCTACTGTGGGTCCTCTGTCCTACACTCCAGCTCCGTCGGTGCTCGATACAGGTTCACAACCTCAGGTTACTGGCACCCCACCACCTTCTGCGATGTTGGTTCTCAGTGCAAGAGCGTTGCCTCGAGTATCAACGACAGTTTTATCAGGTCGGGTGAGAGCCTACACCTGAGTCACCCCGCCATTGGCTCCCGGTGTGGGTCCTGCACCCCGGAGGTCGATCCCGACACTTTCGACTGGCGGCCCAGTGCTATCAGAAATGGCAGATCGGGACTTCTCGGTCTACCATCTTGGAGCAGGGTCTTCCTCGGCTCCCCAGAAGAAGCGTCGCCATGGCCGCATGGGTAGGCAACTCACCGCCGCAACCAGTAATTCTGAGAAGATAGTTCTTGTCAGCGACCTGCGGATTCATCTCAATGGGGGAGAACCAATCATACCTCGGGAATTGACCACCCCTACAGTTCCTACCACCAACCGCTTCAGCCTCCTGTGGCAAACGCAAGAGGATAAAGCGGAACTCGGAGAAGCAGGCGCCTTGGCAATAGTCGGGGGCACCCGCACCAGTCTGATATACAAGCTCCCAAGTCTCATCGGAGGAACAACGATAAGGGAGACCAACAACTCAGCTTGAGCAGAATCTGGGTTGCCTCAGAAGAGGCTCAATCCATCCGGAGGGTGCACGTCAGAAACCCCCTTTGAGCGTTCGAGCACAGCGTCAGACAAGACACGACCGATTCCACAATAGCACTATCTGATGATGCCCAGCCATCTAGTGTGTCACGTCCCGAGCATATATATATCAATCATGTCAATCAGAGCAATAAGAAATTCGACACAAAGATAGAGTGCGTAAAAAAGCAAGATAAATAATAATGAAATTTATTTCACCGATTTTTTGATACGCATAATAAAATCTTCGGAGATAAAATAATGGGTCACACCTGAATCGATAAGAACACACGCTGAGCGATCATAAATCAAAATTGTACCTTCAATCAGATTAGACGCCAATGCCTCCGCACGAGTGATGTGTGTAACTTTGGCTCTCAGCGGACGGGTAGCTGAAGACGACTGCTGAGAAGGAGAAGGAACTGGCAATTGAAACGGTTGAGGTTGAGGCGGCGGAGGAAGACGGAACTGTGGCTACCGCGACTGAGAAGTCTGTGAGAACTGCACCGTCTGTGACCTCAATAGACAGTTTTGAAAAATGTACCCTGGCTGATCACAACGATAATAGACAACCGGCAAGGCGCATGGTACACCTGGATGACTGCCACCACACCTGGAATACAACATCGACTGAAAAGTAACAAGATCCTGTGTCTCACTTGCAGCACCCACGTCTGGGGGGCATTTGTTGACACTCAAAATATAATGACCGGCGATCAAGCCATAAAGGCAAATGACACGGCTTACGGGAGCACGGAAGCCGAAGAAAAGCAGACCGCTGAAGCCTCTCAAGCTGCCAGAGCTTCGAGCCACCTGCAATGAATGCTGAGAACTTCATCTCAGGAGAACCAACATGGCTCCACTACCAACCGGCAGTGCAACCAAGCCTGCCCAATGATCCGGTGTCGACTTTGTCACGTCGCTACCCTATGCCACCGCCCGACCAAGGACGGTGGTCTACCCGGTGGCCTCCCGCCCCAATGAAGACTCTCCTAAGGAAGAAGAGTGCCATTGGCCCTTCACAACGGGAAGCTGGAGGCTCTGGCAGCAGAAGGACCCGGTCACCCAACATGAGTTCGGCTTCTTGCGAAGGTGGGTCCGTCAGAGGCCAAATGACCACCGGTCGAGGCAGAACATCATCCCATACAGGAGCTCTGAGCAGGAGTCGGACCGAGCCAGAAGTACAAGTCATGACACCAAAGGCCGTGTCAGCAAGAAAACCCGCGTGCTCAAACTAAACACATACGGAGTCTGGACTAAAGCTGTACGGCAAATCGAGAGCTTCGTCAACACCCTGCCAAGGTCTTTAGGAGCCGTAGCATAAAGAATCGTAAACGGTGACTTCCGGAATCATTCCCGGACTCATCGGCTGACATTCGGCGAGCGAATGAAGCGGAAACGATGCCACGGTCCGTCGGCACGCCCTTGAAACGGCGCCCCCTTCCCAGCGCGCAAAAAGGCCAAGAGGGGGAGTGTTCCCCGGCGCGGTCTTCCCAGCGCGCCCTTTATGCTTCGACCAGATTTGATGCCAACGCCTCCGCACGAGTGATGTGAGTAACCCTGGCTCTCGACGGACGGCTAGCTACAGATGACTACTGGGAAGGAGATGGAATTGGTAGGTAGAACTGCTAAGATTGAGACGGCGGAGGAAGACAGAACTGTGGCTGCTACGGCTGGGTAACCTGCGAGAACTACACCATCTTCGACCTCAACGGACAATCTCGGGAGATGTGCCCTGGTTGATCGCAGCGGTAGCAGATAGTCGGCAGAGAACATGGCATGCCCGGATGGCTGCCACCACACTTGGAACACAACCTTGGCTGAGAAACAATAAAATCCTGATGCAGTCGAACGGAAGAAACGGACTGCTGAATCGAATCATAAAACGTCGACTGATCAAACTTCTTTTTCTTAGACTTCTTAAATCGGAATCCCTTGCCCTGGGATTGCGGGAAGGAAGTACCACCAGTAGCAGAGAAAGCGAGAGGAACTTCTAGAACAGATGGCTGGTAGAGCGGCTGATGCTGCACGGCCGACTGAACCATCCTAGTCTGAGGAAGCCCCCGGGTCCTCGCCAACTCCAACTCTAACGCAACGACTGCTTGGTACGCAGAATCTAACTCAGCTACACGGGTAGCGAGCAATGGCAGACTCAACTCTACTTTTAGTCCTCGCAGAAACTACTGAGTTCTCACAGCTTCATCAGTAAAAATGTGGGGTGCATACCGACCCAACTCATTGAACTTGTCTCGATATTGGAGCACTGACATCTCGCCCTATGTCAGCTCCAGAAACTGGTACATCTTGGCTAACTTCAAGTAGGCTAGAGTGTAGGCATGTTCGAATGCAGCAACAAACCCTGCCCATGTGATCTGTCGATGCAGACGGGAACGGAAGGTGACCTCCCACTCCGTGGTCCACCACGTTCATGCGTTACCTTGAAGCTGATAGGAAGCCAACATAACCCTTTTGTCCTCGGCGCACTCCATGGATTGGAAGACGCGTCCAGTGGCATCCAGCCACTCCCTAGCTACTTCCGGGTCTGATTGGCCCTCAAACATCGGTGGATGGAATAACAGGAATTCCTTTAGTGCTCGTCCACGACAACCGGGCAACTCTGCAGGCAGAATAAGAATAGGTGTAGCCTGGGCAGGAACCGGTACAGCAGGAGCAAGGGAAGCACTAGCCTCATCCCGAGGAACCGGGGCTCTTCATCTATAAGGTGACATCTTGAATCTAGGAAAACGTGACAACGAAAAACACATCAGTAATTGCAAGAAACACTATAAGCTAGCAACAGACGACCCATAACCCTAGTGCCTATGAAGAATGGGAACATGGCATGGACCAATACTTTGATTGGTACCCAATGACCGAGGAGAGAAAAGTTAGGTTGGCTAAGATGCACCTTATCAAACTAGTCAAAACCTATTGGTTGAAGGTAGAAAGCCAAAGGAGGATTAGGCAGGAGGAGCCCATTGACAACTAGCTTAACATGAAGACCCAACTTAGGAGCAAATACCTTCCAAATTTCTATAGTCAAATACTCCTCGATGAGTGGCAAAGTCTTACCCAGGAAGGAAAAACCATGGAGGAGTACATTGAAAAATTTGATTCCTATCTCCTAAAGTGTGGAGTCATCGAGGAACCGGTCGTCACTCTATCCTGATTTAGAAACGGCCTTCTACCCCATATCAAACGAGAACTTTTCATGAGGGATGTGCATAACCTTGATTTGGCCTATCAAATAGCCTGCGATGTGGAGAGGTTTTCTAGGAATCCTAAGTTTGCCTCTCCCCGACTGGCCGATCCCAAAAACATGGGTCCTGGACCCAACCTTCCTCCCCTTCTGAGGACGGGGTTGCATTGGACTATCTTAGGCAATTTTCTGGTTGGTAGCTGCAAGTGTCGACTCACAGAGTCGACACTTGTTGAACTGCATGCTGCCTGGTTGCAGTAGACAACAAGTGTCGACTCTGTAAGTCAACACTTTTGGCCTAGGTGCTTATTTTTGTTGCAGACAGAACCTGCAGTAAAAAGTGTCGACTCACAGAGTTGACACTTTTGCTCTGGGTTCCTGTTTTTGTGTTCTTGCAGAACACCCTGCAACAAGTGTCGACTCTGAGAGTCAACACTTGTTTTGGGTGGCCTGGAACAGGTTTTACGAATTTGTTTCGAAACCCACATTTTGAGATCTATTTGGCTTGCCCTTTTACACCTTTACCCTTAGGGTTCCCATACATGTCTAAGGGGTGTTTTGTGAGGTTTTTACATGGGCTTTCTTGTCATTTGATCATCTTCTTGTGCCATGTTATAAGAGGTACATTTTTCACATCGGAAGAACAAGGAAGGAAAGGGTCATAGCCACAGGAAGGAGTGGAGAGATTTTTCCTAAGAAGTGTTCACATTTTTCTCATCCTTGTAGGGCTATCTAGGTTGTCACGAAGAGATCTGCATCCCTCATCCATGTCTCATCAAGCTTTCAAGCTCCGACGAAGCTCCATCTTCAAAGAGAAGCTCGTTCGGTATCGTTGAAGTCGAGGAGCGACCTCCACTACGGAAGATTCATGCAAAATCATCTCCAAGCCCTTCATCACTTATGAAGGACCACGGCAACGCCTAGAGAGCACAACACCCACGAGAAAAATGCAGAGTAGAGGGTACTCAATCAGCAGACAAGTCGACAAATTTCCCAACACTCACAAATGCCAATGCCAACATCAAAAAATTGCCAGCAACAGCATGATAACAGACGACATCAAGGCACAGAAAGCCAAGATGAAGTCACATCGAGAAGATGCAAAACCTCTCGATCAGCGAGAATCTCACCATAACGATCCTCGTCCAGTGGGTAGCCACCCCGCATGCTTCTGCTGCGCACTCTTTACAACGCACATAGGCATCATGAAGGACTTCGGCAATCGCATCTCAGCACACGTGCGGCGGCACTGTAACTCATCAGAATCATAATTAACATGCCACGAATACTGATCCAGCGAGCAACCGGTCATAAGGGACCTAAGTGTAACAGAAGAGAGTACCAGCTTCCACACAAAGCACAAGAAAAATCCTAATCTTAGCTTACTTTCACGTCCTGAAATAATAAATGAGTCTTCCCAATACATCGACCATTGGACACGGCATGACGAACATGGTATGCTACAGCTCTCAACACCATAACGGAGTCCAAAGCTAAGCAACCAATGAGCAAGGAGCAGATCAGACTCAAAATAAAGCTGTCTACACTTAAGCAGACGCAGGACAAAGGCATCACTAAGACAGCAATTCCAAGGCGAGCCTTGAGAAAGATTCCACCAGAAGAGACGAGAAGCAATAAGCCCAGCAACAAAAGCTCACCAGGAAGGGAAAATCCTAGCTCGCCCGAGCAACTTCTCAATTACGGAATCTAGCCGAGCACTTCAACCGAAGCGAGACACATCAGGAGCTGAAACAGACTCAAGCTGGAATGACCAGAATGACATAAGGACGTGTACGGTCAACACACCAACGCTGAAAGTCAACGGCAACTTGAACAACTTACAAGAAAACTCTCCAACGAGGTACTGTAGATTCAAGCCTTTCGGCGAACACTACCAAGTACAACATGATCGAGACAAACATCACGGCCAAAGAGAAACACACTGAACAATCCTGACACGAGCAGGATCACCAGCATACGGAAAATAAATCACGAAACCTAGTGCCAGCAATTTCCACCAGCTAAAGGCTGGGCGTCTGTACAGGACTTTTATGACTCTGGTAACTGTATATCTGAGATTTCCATGTACCACACATGACAAACGCTCTGATACCAACTGTACCGACCCGGATCCCGGATACCAGATATACCCGATAGGACTATCGAATACACCTGATACCACTTGGAACCTGCGAGGCCGCCCAGCTATTCGAGAGCTTTGAGGTAGTCCGGATAGCTCGGGAAGAAAACTCTTGCGCGGATGCCCTCTCTCGCCTGGCCTCCCTCCTCGGATCGGAAGGCACTCGATCGGTCTTCCTCGAAGAGCTGGAACAACTAAGCATCGAGTCCGAGCTCATGATAGTTGACCTGGCTTCACCGAGCGATTGGCGGACCCCTTACCTATCCTGGCTCCGGGACTCTTAAGAGCCCCCCGACCCTCGGGAGGCTCGATGGCTGAAGTATCAAGTTTGGCACTTCGTCCTCCTAGACGACACCTTATACAAAAGATCTTTCTCTGGCCCCCTTCTAAAGTGCATCAGTATTGACGAAGCCGCTCGAGCAGTTCAAGAAGTACATGAAGGAATGTGCGGCATGCACCAGGGAGGAAGATCGCTCGCCAGGATCTTACTTCGGCAAGGGTACTAGTGGCCCACTCTCTACCGCAATTGCTCAGCCTATACACAGAAATGTGACCGGTGCCAGTGCTTCGACCACTTGGTCCATCAGCCTGTCTCGGAGCTCGTTACTCTTACTTAGCCATACCCCTTCGCTCAGTGGGGGATCGACATCCTTGGGCCATTCCCTATAGCTCAGGCCCAAAAGAAGTTTGTCATCGTTGCCATCGACTACTTCACAAAGTGGATCGAAGCCGAAGCCACCACCAGGATCACTGAGTCAGTCATATGGAGCTTTGTTTGGAAGTCGATTATCTGCCGCTATGGCATCCCCCGAGTGACTGTGAGCGATAACGATTGTCAATTTGATTCTTGCTATTTCAGAGAAAAATGTCTCGACCTCGATATTCGCAATCACTTCACTTCGGTCGCCCGCCCTCAAGCTAACGGTCTGCTCAAAAATGCCAATAAAACTATATTAAAAGGCATCAAGACTAGGCTCAGCAAAGCCAAGGGAAGTTGGCTTGAGGAATTACCGAGCGTACTGTGGTCACACCGAACAACTCCAAGAATGGCCACCGGTGAGAATCCTTTTCAGCTGGTGTACGGCGCGGAGGCCGTGATTCCTCTCTTCATTTGGCGCCATCTGTGGGAAACAAGCAAGTAGCCGACATGGTGCGAAGTAGCTCCAGTAGGAGGGTTGCCGGCGACAAAGGGAAAGCTCCGGCAATAGAGGAGGGTGCACCATCACACCATACGGGGAACACCGCCTTTTATGCCAATGACCCAACCGATGACCTACCCCCACCCACGGGGGAGGGGCAACACCCTGCCGGGAGTGCAGACCACCTCCAAACCCTCAATGCAAAATTGGATAGCCGACCGGGCTCTCTCTCACCGTCGGCGCGAGCACAAAGAAAATACGAAGGGACAAACCACAGGGGAGCAAGTGATCAGTCACGTGCCTTGCCAAGCCTGAAGAGGCCGGCGCCGATCGGAGATGAAGGCGAGCCGGGGAGCATGCGCACCCGGCGGACATGCTGCGTCGAGGAGGCTTGACGATGTTCCCTGCTATTATAATTACTACACTCCGCGCAGGGAGGGGATCACGGGGATGGGAAAACCGTTACATGCACTACCCTCGCGCAGGAGGGGGGAGAATGAGGGGAGGGGAAACCAAGCTGCCGACCGTACGCCTAGCTCCGACGTCCAATCGAGGTGATGCCAATGCCTGGATGAAGCTTGGAGGATGCCGAAGGATGCCTGCAAGTCCGACGTCGAGCCAATGTCGCTGGAAGGTGTAGGAGGTCGCAGCCGATGGCCTGTGCAGTTCTGCCTCGCAGGACTGGACGTCGCAGTCGAGGTGCGTCGATAGGTACACTCGCTGTAGAACTCCAAAAGTGACGGGACCAACTCGTGGGCATATCAAATAGGGGTTACTACAAACCCTCAAAAGCTGGCAGCCATCAGATCATCTCACAGGTCGGGGTCGCCCAGATAGTCGGCATCAGGTTCCTGGGTGAACAGCAGGATAGGTCGACAATGACCATGGTGGAATTTTTGATGCCGAAGTTAGAACAGGACGAAACCACTTGCGTTGGTTCCGTATCATCAAAATCCACAACTTTGCAGAAGACTGATCGACCTGAAACTGAGTGGAGGAGGGAGTATCAGGGCTGACTTGGCAGCAGTCTATCCTGGGTGAATAGTGAGATCTGGGTCTGGCGTGACTGAGGGAGAATGGACGCTCCGGGTGGGGGCGTTGTCGAAAGAAGGCGGGACCACCTCTGGTTCATTGGCGCTTTAATGAAGAAGAACTCTTGTGAAGGGAGTTATGGCTGATTCACATAGGGGAAGTTGGTGTCGGCGTTACCAAGTGGCACTCAGGAACAGATGCAGTCTGGGCACAGTTGCACAGAAACGCCTGTAGCGGTTGATGCCATCAATGAATGGAGGCGGGACCACTTCAGGAGCGTGGCCAACTCGAAGTTGGACGATGCTTCTGAAGACGTCTCGAGCCAAATCCCACTGTGGATGTCTCTAGTGGGTCTGCCATTTGAGTCTCTGCTGCAGGCTTGTAGCAGAGAGTAGCAGAACAAAACTTCTTAATCCACGGGAAGAGGAAGCGACGACGGGGCAGCTCCAGGACTGCTGTGGATGCACTAGCAGGGGGCGTGTATCATTTGCGCGATTGCATTTCGCCTGGTTGTTCTTTTAAATTCCTGTTCGCATCTACTTGCTTGCTTGCTGCATTTTTATTTATTCATTTATTGTACCTTAATTGATTAAAGACTTGGTCCCTTGACCCTTTATCAGGGTGAAAAAAAGACACCCCCTTACTTATTGAGCAAGGGGCCAAGTCGAACAGATTAACTAACCTATTTGTCAAGTGTGAACGCAGGGGTGAAGAGGAGCAAATCACACAAGTACACAAGTGCAAAAGGACAAACTCAGGTAACAAAACTTGCTTTCCATTTCATAATCATAACTATATGCATATGTGTGTACAAAAGTGCAAAAGGTAGCATACAAAGGTGATCTCTCTAGCTCTCTCTACCTCCTTCTTCTCTCCTCTCTCCACTCTCTGCCTCTCCTCTCTCGTCTTGGTCCCTAGCTAGAACTGGTGGTGGTCCCATCGACCCCTGAGTGGCAGTCGACCTCCTGGCATGTGCTCGCTCTACCGCCTCGTTCCTCTACTGCGTGAAGGAACCCACCAAGTAGCTCTTGCTCAAATAAGCGCTCGGGCATCCCTCAGCTCACTCCCGCTCCCAGCCCCTCCAGTAGCAGTCCTTTGTAGCCCTCGCTCGCTCCTCAGTAGCACCTAGGCAAAGTCTCAGCTTGGCTAACTACACCCTCTCCTGGTTGCACTCCCTCCTCTCCATCCTGAGAAGCAGCTGTAGCTCTAGTGTCTCTCGGGGTAGCTCCTCTCTCTCGCGATCCTACTCCTCTACAAGTCATCGTCTCTCCTCCTCTCGCTCCACCGCAACTCGTCGCATCTCCTCCTCGACCTCAGCAACTCGCTGGTCACAGATCGCAAGTTCGATGCCTACTAAGGCAGCTCGGGTCAGTGCGTCCTGTAGCTCCTCCGCCTGCATTATCATAACAACTTGTCATAAGCATATTGGAAGAAAGATGATAATAACTGCCTTGCCTAAGTGATCTTTCTTACCCGCGCTGCCAGTTCGCGCTCAGCTACCTCAGCTCATGCCACTGCTCCTGCCAGTTTCTCCTCTAATGAAGCGATCTCGGCACTCTGGTCTACCACTCTTGAACTATAAGCTCCTCATGCTCCTCTTCCTGCTAGCCTCTGCTGGCCACGCTGCATCATTTAAGACTGTCAGTCGCTAATCACTCAACTTTAGCACTCATATCATAGCATTTAGAAAGCATGCTCACCAACGTCTCTAGCTCAGACCGTGTAACTGCTAGGTGGGCTTCCAAGATGTGAAGCTGTACCTACATATCCATCACCCAGTGAAGCCACACATCCCATCCAGAGAAGGCGAGGGCCCCTACCACCCAGGGCTGGCCCTCCTGTCCCTCCTCTGCGTAAGGTGTCCACCATACCTACAAGATAGGAAACATCATCAACATCATCATATAGAATTGTATTTAATTAAGAGTCTAAGTTTAGGATCATACCGAGGTGTACGGTAGAGCATCTAGGTCATCATGAATATCCCAGACCTATCTCTTGAGAGCCCCTATCTCTCGAGGTGCGGTCCACCTCTAGGCAATCGGCAGCAAGTCTGAGTGGGTTTCCTCACCTCTCCCCAACCCTCGTAACCTCACGTAGGCCCAAACCTACATCACATCACACATCAGCATGTAGAAGTATCTAGACATTGATCAAGTCTAAGGGATAGGCTATACCTGAAGAAGAGGGGAGAAGCCCCCAAGCATGGTCCGACGGCTGGTCAAACTTAGAGTGTCAAATAAGAAGGCAAGGATCGCAGCTCCCCACGCGTAGTCACCCACGTGGTCAAGATCCTCGAGGAGTGGAAGTAGTCGGCAACTCATCACGTCTGCATGCGTCGCGAAGAGGAGTCATTCGAATAGTAGCATCAAGAATCTCCTCAACACTCTGTCCACCTCCGCTCCTAGCTCTGCCACAACTCTCGGTCTGGCCAGGTCCACTAGTCTTTGGAGGTGCTACTCTGGCTGCTCCCCCATTGCTATCCCCGCTCGTCCTAGCTCGAGGCTATCCTGCAGCCTCGCCCGAGTAAGGAGGGTGGACTACCGCTCAGGGTGCAGCAAGTCCAGTCCCAGGAGCTCCTGGGCCATCTCGCGGTAGTCTGGATACGTGCTCCCACTAACCGAAGTCCCATGCACTCGCAGGCCAGTGAGTCTGGCCACATCCTCCAACGTAGGGACCATATGCCCCCACAGAAAGAGGAACGTGTGACTCACTAGGTCCCAATGGTTGTGTAGTGCATAAAGGAGAGTGGTGTCGAACCGACTCACCTTAATACTCAGGAATGGGGCGAACCCCATGGTTGTCAGCCTCTCTTGTTGGAAGTCAGGCAGTGCTAGGTACACCACCCGGACCTGCAGCCATGAGATGTGGGTCCTACACTTTCCCTACATTCATTCTTTTTTTTTAAAGCAAAGACCAACCAGCAGAATCACACTCTGGTCGAACGCACCCTCCCCCAGAAGGGAAGAGTGTACTCGCGCCCCCAGATATATCTTGTGGTCCTATTTTTATTAATAGAATGAAAGAATACAAGAGCTACGGGGCATACCCCTGGAATAACAGTCAAGGGCAGTGATTGTGTTATGCTCTGATTATTTCTTACTTGCAAGAGGCTTACCATGCTGGCTATTCACATTCCTCGAGCTAGTCTTCCGCTGTAATTAAAGGCTCGGGACGTGATCGAGGTGGCGCAGATAGATGGCCCCAGTAGCTTGTTTTACACTGCTGAAGAGCATCCTATTCGGGAAGACACTGATTGTCATCTACCCGAAGACATAGAGAACCCGTCAGTTCCCGTCCAGGGTCTGGCGTTCACAACAAATCGGATGACCAAGATGTTCCAGAAGTAGCACATCCCTTCTGGCCAACCGCGCAAAGAAAAGGAAGCATTCCATAACATGTGGTATCCCGCAAGTTTGGATAAAGAACTGAGACGTGTCTCTCAGCATCTAGGGTTAGGCTTCACCCTTGAAGAATACTATTATAGTGAGCACTATGAAGTGGACACCATCTCCACTTTCTACCCATTTGAAGACAGCTCACCGAGGGCAACTTTCGATGAATACCCGGTAGAAGATGAACACATGGAACCGACTCGACTAAGAGACTCGGATGCAGAGGTCATGACTCCTTGCCGACGCTGGGAGCAAGTCTACCCTAAAGAAGCAGCCCTTCAAGCCAGATTTGACATGGCCAGTAGTAGTGAAGCCGAAGATGTTGAAGAAATAGGGACATCCCCCTCCTATGGACCTTCACAAATGATGATCTCAGCACCTCTCGTACCAATCGGGGAGGCTTCTGTCGAAACCGATCAAGAGATGTATGCTGCTAAAAAGGAAAAAGCCACCTCCACCGAGGACACAGCGATTCAAGAAGGCTAGACCTTCTCACCTTCTGCTGCAAAGCTGCAATGCCATTTCAGCTCAACAATAAACAACCACCAGTCTTCCTTAGCTACGAGCCTATCTGTGGGGGATGAAGCTGTCAACTCACCCCTCGAAACTACAATGGCAGTGGATTTGCTGATAAAATAGCCCACACAACCGCTGCTGGCCGGGGCAGAGATCCCTACTGAAGCCCAAATAAAACCAAATGAAGAGATCGAGGTCCTTGACCTTGAAGATGATATCCCAGACTTTGTCGACCTTCAGCCAGCACCCTTGGAGATAGAAGATGGAGGCCAAGCTACAGTCGATGAGCTGATAGAAGTCAACCTAGGAAATAAGGATGACCCTAGGCTGATGGAGACATCACCACCACCTCCCTCTTGCTCGGGTCGTCCATACACCCAAGATTGGATTGAGCTCGAGCTTCATCTCACATGGGTCCCATTATCTATTTTGAGCATTTTAGTTGAGTCATTTTGATTGCTCGGACTTCAAATGCATATGCTCGGACATGACTTAAGTGGAACTGTACATGCTCGGACTTGGTCTTTCAACCAGGAAAAATGCACGGACTTATTTTGAAAACCTGCACGGACTTAATGAAGCACTGGAGACATATGCAAGGACTTTCAACAATAAGCACAGACTTCACAAAATGTAGACCAGACATGCTGGGACTTAGACTGGCCTTACACGGACTATGCATGGACTTTTTTTGAAGATGTGCATGGACTTGAAGATGCCTAAGTAACATGTGCATGGACCTTTTGTTGACGCTGACTCTCTATATGCATAGACAATACATTGAATTTTAATGTAGATGTCTCTCAAGTTAAGCACAGTAATTAAAATCAGTTAAATAGCAGATCAATCAAGATGTTGACACATAGTGTATGACATCATCAAAACAGTAGGAGTGCAACTGTAGCATGGTGGGACTTTTATTGTCACCGGGAGCCAGAGCGATTCCCGATGCCAGGACAGGAACGTCAGGGGTGATTTGACGTACACTGGATGAGGGGCACCTGAGCACCCGCGTTGCTCGGATCTGCTGGGAGACTGAGTGAGTTATGGAGTAGTGGCCTTGGAGCAGCTGGGGTTCGTCTTTTGGGAGCAGAAGCAATGGAGGGGCATTGAAGCCCCTGAGACAGGCATCTACGGTAGTGACTAGAGTGAAGGTGTCACGACCGAGGGCACCTAGGGCCTGGTGGGCTCAATTCTTGGCCGACTGTGGCCTCTGGAGCAGAGGGTCACTAGACCAGGCGCTCCCGCATGAGAGCTTTGCTGACACTGCAGTCGATGACTGGAGACAACACATTGCTCATGTGATCAGGTCAGCTGGACCTGTGGAGTTCGTGTCCCAGATCGAGTGTGTGCACACTCTATGGCACATTCGAGAGGCCGTCGCGATGGCGGTCTGGGCACTGGCGTTGAGACCGGAGCAGTTAGTGCCTTTGCTGCCGACCCCCTTTGCGGCTTCAGGTAAGGCTTCTTTCTATAGCCTGCCCCCTCCCTTTTGCTTTTGTAGTTTTCTGGGTATGTAACTGAGGCATTGTATAATGCTATGTCTATTTACAGGTTCTGCGGTAGAGGGGGATCACCCCTCCACTGAGGCATCCTCAAGAAGTGGGGATGGAGGTCTGCAGCCTAGGCAAAAATGCCCTCGAGTAGAGGCTGCAGTAGCTGAGGCCGGTGAGTCCTCTAGGGGACTCGAGACTAGCGGGTAGGTTGAGGTAGAGATAGCCTTGAGTAAGTGTCACTTCGCCTTCTTTGCCCTCTGCAAGAAGGAAGGGTGAGTCACAGCCAGACTCAGTAGGGGTCACACGGATCCCTACCACGAACTAAACAAGCAAGTAGGCAATTAAAAATGCAACTAGAACAATTAAAACGTAATTAGAGCATGCATTTAAACAATTAGACAAGAAGATGCACTATCTCAACATGCTTCTAGACTAGAGTAGGAAAGTCTAACTAGACAATAAAATCGGATAACGAGACGCCAAAATAAATAATATAAATAAAGTAAATAAACAACAAGAGTAGCAACGAGCAACGGGAACTAGCGGTAAAAACTACATCTACCAATAGAATAACTCAAGCATTCCAGTGACAGGAGAAGGACAGGGAAGTCCACCAGAAGAGAGAGACCAGATGCGTCCCCTGACGACTTACACTGCGTCTCAGGCAACTCGCGAGTCTGAATGTGTCCAGCGAGAAGACAAACCAAATTGTACCAACCGATAACTAGTTAGAGTAACACTCGTCAGTGTCAGATCTCATCTCTGACCACATGTGCACACATCGACCCGTGCCTATGGCTAGGCCTCCAGCTAGATTTCCCTCCCCGTAGAGCGCTACGGTCGAGCCGAGGGCCCAAGGTACTAGCTTAAATCGTTTGACGGGTCGGCCCCTCCACCTCTACCAGGTGGGTCGACGATCCGGGAAGTCTAGGGCAACGTCTAGTGGTTCCATCACATGAAAAGTCCAAGTACTCCATTGGGATACTAGGAGCGAGCCAATAATCACCAAATAGCACAAATATAATATGGACGTAGCATAGAATGCATAAGACGGGAATTAAACATGCATCTCTAACATTACTGAAGTAGCAGAGTGTAACGGATTGGGTAGGGGGAGTTATGTGACTATAACGTGCCTCCCCAGGGCCATTATGCTCACCCATGCACAAATCGAAACCCAGGCATCTAGACCATGACGCATCTCCGATGGGGCGTTATGTAATGTACGACGCGCCTCATGCCATGCGTTATACCTTCCAGAGAATCTTTTAAAAACACACAGACCATAACGCACCAGGACGGGTGCGTCATAAGACTATAACGCATCAGGAGTGGTCCGTTAAAGTCACTCGAATGTTAAAATCTCAGAAAAACTCTACCAATAACCACATCATATAACGCACCACGATAGGTGTAACGTCTGTACTTTGATGGATCCGTAGTGGATCGAGCCTGGATCCGCTTCTGTCAGATTTGCCGATTTTTAGGGATTTTTTGGCTATTTTCTGACATTTTTAAGTGAGAGTTTGGGTATTTAAATCATGAAATTAGATGTAAAAGACATAATAACCTAGGGACTTGACTCAAATAAAGAAAAATTACATCAAAATGACTCAAATAAAAATTACATGGGACTCGAAGATAAATAATTAGACCATGTTGGATGTCCCCGTGGTGAGGAGATGGGCCCCGAGTGCGGGATCGGATGGTGATGACCCCATCAAGAGTGGCTACTCTTTACCTTCTTCATTGACTTGCCACAACAGAGCTCCCAGCGAGGCATCCATGGCAACTATGTAGAGTATGAGGGGTCTACCCTTGACAGGCGCCCCTAGGATTGGAGGAGTGAGGAGGTACTCCTTGATCTGCTCGAAAGTTGCTTGGCATTCCGAGTCCCAAATGAAGGGGGCATCTTTCTTCATCAATTTGCTGAAAGGCACGCATCGACCGGAGAGGTTGGAGATGAAGCTCTGAATGTAGGTCAGTCTACCCTGGAGCGACCTGAGTTCGGTGAGGTTGCTGGGTGGTGGAAGCTACCAGATCACTTTGATCTTGCTGGGGTCCATATCGATTCCTTGGCATCGAATGATAAAGCTGAGAAACTTGCTGCTGGATACGTCGAAGGCGCATTTCATGGGGTTCATTTTGAGCCCATATTGCCAGAGACGCTCGAAGACTTGACGTAGATCGCGTAGGTGGTCTTCTCGCCTTCTGGTCTTGATGGCGAGGTCGTCAACGTAGCATTCGACGATGTTGTGTAGTATCTCATCGAAGATTTTGGTCATGGCGCTCTGGTAGGTAGCACCAGCGTTCTCCAAACTGAAGGCCATGCCCTTGTAATTGAAGATCCATTTGGGAGATCTAAAGGCAGTGTAGTTCTTGTCTTTTGAGGACATCCGGATCTGATTGTAACTAGATGATCCATCCATGCAAGATAGAGCTTCGTGTCAGGTGGTCATATTGACCATTGTTTCTGTGATTGGGATTGGGAAGTCGTCCTTCGAACAAGCTTTATTGAGGTCTCAGAAGTCGACGCAGATGCAGACTTGACCATTTTTATTTTTGACTGGGACAATGTTGGCGAGCCAAATCGAGTAGATGCATGGCTCGATGAAATCGACCTCCGCCATCTTATTGACCTCGGCCGCAACTTGGAGTTCCAACTCATGGTGCATGCGCCGCTGGGGTTGTTTGACTGGCATGGCTAAGGGAGATATGGCCAGGTCATGCTCTGCTATGGAGGGACTTAACCCTAACATCTCTTTGTATGTCCAAGCGAAGCAGTCTCTGTACTCAAGTAGGAGTTGCTTATCGTCCTGCCTCTCTACCTCGGTGAGGACAGCACTGAGAAAAGGAAGAAAAATAAATAAAAATTTCTTTTTAAACCCCCTCCCCTCATTTCTCTCCCTCACTCTCGTAACCCTCTCTCCCTCTCTCTCGTTCTCTCCCTCTCACTCTTACGTCTCTGCCTCTCTCCCTCTTCTTCTCCGGCAGTCGATGGCGAGGACTTGCGGTGAGGTGGAGGGCGACGCGGGCGACGAGTGACGAGGATCGGAGCTCGGAGCGAGAGAAGGTGGTGTGGCAGGGTGGCTTGCACGTTTTCGTGAAGAACCTGTCGTGAAACAAGGCATTTTGAGTGTGGATCGACGTCTATTCTTTGTGGTTTCTTCGAAAAAGGTAGGGGTGGATTATTACACTCCTTGCATTAATTTCTCACATTTTCATGCCAAACGAAGCGAGATCGAGCGGGTTTCCCTTTTGTTGGGGTCAAAATGCTCATTTTGGGATGAGTAACGATTTTGTCGATTTGGGCGATGATTTTTAGTTTATTTGTTGTGAATGGGTGTGATAGAGGATGGGGATTGATTCCCCAAGCTTCCCGCTCGCAATGGGCACGAGTCGGGCATGGAATGGGGACCTAAGGGGTCTTTCCGTTCGACCGTCGTCGGAATCAGTTGACCATTCGCATGAATCGGTCAGCCAGGTCTGGCAGAGTTGGAGGGGCAGCTTGCAGATGGGTTCGGTCGACTGAACCCTTGGTTTCGGTTAACCGACCTAGGGTTAAGTCGGCCTACCATGGGGGGAGTGTTGGGTACAATGTGGGATCTAGGGGGGGTGAATAGATCCCCTTTAAAAAATTAGGCTCAAATAATGGACCACACAAACAAGTTCAAATTAATCGCAACGGAAGCTAATGTAAATGATGGCTCACTTCAAACAAGTCTCGAACACTTAGCATATAACAAAGGATGCTATGCTGAACTGAAATACATATAGCCCTGTAAGTGTAAAGCATAGAACAAATGCAGTCACACCACAATGCAATCACACCACAGCCAAACCACAGGACACAAGTAATTTTTAGGTGGTTCAGTCTGCACCAAGCAGACCTACGTCCACCCCTCACTCTACCAGAGTGAGGCTTCCCCTGACTAACAGCTTGAACCGCTGAGCATCACAACTTGCTTACACCACTGAGCCTCACAGCTTGCTTCCCGCTGAGCTTCATAGCTTGCTTCAGAGGAACAAATCCTCTTACACGTTGAGCCTCATAGCTTGCTCCGCTGTCTCACAGCTTGATGATGGAAACAAAGGAAAACGAGAACCAAAAATAAAACCCAACAAAGAAAACAAGAGATATAGCTGTTACCTTCCCTTCCACCAACCTAAACAACCAAATCTGCTTCTCCCAACACCCTAGCAACAACCAACCCACTCAACAAAACCCTCCGCCTGCCTACTCCACTCCACAAAACCCTCTGCTCACCTTTGCTGCTCCACAAAACACCTTTCCTACACCACCACAACCTCTGCAATCTCCACAATACCACAACGTCCCTCCCCCTAACAGCTACAATAACAAACGCCCGGCTCCAAAGAGAGCCAAATATCCGCCTCTACCAGAAACTCTCGCCGACATCTTTTCGGCTCTCATGTCAGTCAGTGTTATACAGCTTCCTCGAGAACGGCCCACATGGAACCCGACCATTGATCAGACAAAGTATTATATGTTCCACAGGCAGCTGGGGCATACAATTGAAGGATGTTTTCAGTTTCGAGATTTAGTGTACGACCTCCATGAAGGGCACTGTATTGATTGGGCAGAGATGCATAAGGCTATTGTTGAAATTAAAGAGAAAAGAAGGCAAGTGCCGAGGCGGCAAGTGCAGCAGCAACAAGCACCACCATCACAGCAGCAGCCGCAATAGCAACAGCAGCCGGTTCAAGACTTGGGGATCCATCAGAACCCAATGCCGAACCACCCTCCCGCTCCGTAGCCTCAGCCGCGGGCACCAGCTCAGGTTAATGTAGTTCAACCCCCGGCTCCTGACGCCGGGTGATCTTTTGACGATGATGGTTCCGCCCTACAAATTATGGCCCTCCACCATCGCTACCCTTCACCTTCCCCCGCTTCCACTATCCTTACACCTGCACACCAAGCCTCTCCTCCGCCCGCTACGCCGTTCGTTCTCCCATTTACTATCCCCCATACTCCCACACCAGCACCCATCTCTGCGCCTCCATCTCGCCCATTGCTCATCACTCCCGCTACCATCACCATACCTCCCACCAACCTTCCACCTGCACCTCCGCTAGCCTTTCCACCTCCATCAACCACTATGACTATTAACACCACGCCAGCCACCCATCCTTCACCTCTCACCTCTTCCAACCCTATCATCTCTCCCCTACCTTCTCCCACATCCCTCATCTCCCCCACCGGGCCCATTATATCATCATCAGATGCCGTGTTGACACAAAATCTTACCTTGTAGAGTGGGTGTTTATTCCAAAGGAACTATGCTTCTACTTCTAATCTCCAGTCTTCCCAGCCAGCTGCTGATCAACAGGAAGAGACTGAGACATTACTGGGTACTCAATATGACCTGCTACATCACCTAGACAGAGTGCCCGCCAAGATATCTGTGTTGGAACTTATTGTGCGCACGAATTCCAATTCACTATGCATTTTCTCAACAAACCCTCCTAACCCTTCAGAGACCTCATCAGCCTTGGGTGGCTTCCCCAGTTCTTGGTATCGGTATATCGATTCTTATTGATATATCGGTATCCGGATCTCCGGGTCATTACCACACCTGTCAAAGGCAAGCTGCTCATCCTCTACATAGCGGCTACCGAATATTCACTGAGGGCAATGCTCGCCCAGAACAATGACGAGGGAAAGGAGCAAGCTCTCTACTACCTCTGCCAAAGATTAGTGGGAGCAAAAGCCAAATGCACTCCTATCAAAAAGGTTTGCCTCGCCTTGGTCTTCGCGGTCAAGAAGCTGAGGCACTATATGCTGTCCCATGAAGTGAGCCTGATTTCCACGGCTAACCCTGTCAAGCACATCCTCTCCCAGTTAGTCCCGAAGGGGCGTCTTGGCAAGTGGGCCGTGCTGCTGATGGAATTTGACATTACCTACATGCCATAGAAGGCCATCAAAGGGAAAGCCATCGCGTACTTCTTTGCGGCACACCCTGTGCCCGAAAACTCTCCGCTGGCTATGGAGCTACTCGAAGATGAAGTGTTGGAAGCGGATCAAGTCCAGCAGGTTGTCTGGCAATTGTACTTCAATGGGGCCTCCAAAACAGAGACAACCTTCTCCGGGCACACCAAGATACAGGACGGAGCCGGCATCGTCCTTAAATCTCCTGATGGGGAAGTGGTGCACACTTCCTGCTGCATCAACAAGCCCTGCATGAATAACGAAGCGGAGTATGAAGCTCTGATTATTGGCCTCCAGGTCGCTCTGCAGATGGAGATCAAGATATTGCAACTCTTTGGCGATTCACTGCTGGTCGTCAAGCAAGTCCAGGGACAGTTCGATGTCTGAAAGCCCGAGCTGCTCCCTTACCACACTAAGGCAAGGGGGCTCATGGAGCGATTCTACCTCCTTAAGATCGGCCATGTTGCTAGGGGAGAGAATGCGCAGGCCGACGCCTTGGCAAAACTAGCAAGCTCATTGGCAGTCTCGCCAGATGGATCGCTCGACATCCGGATGATCAACCAGCACCAAGTGCCTAGCATGATAGAAGAAGAATCGAAAGAAGAAGAGGAACTGGAGGTCGCCACAATAGAAGCGGTCAGTCTGCCTGATTGGAGGGACCCTCTTATGCAATGGTTCAAGCACCGACAACTGCCCAAGCAAAGGGAAAGAGAAGATTAGCCTGATCAGAATAAAGGACTCCTACGAGCTCCGAAACGGAATACTATTTTGAATTGTGACCGATGCCGGGGATGGCTAGCTTGGGATTGAACCTCCAAGGGTCCAGGGATGCCCACTCTCATGGGCGGCCAGCACGCTGGGGGCATGGGATGTAATGGTTCTCTCAAAACTCGCCCGCAATGGTCACTCAAATATTGTCGAAGTCGGGATCGGGCACTCTCTCACCACCGATAGAGCAACCCAAATGCAATACTAAACTAAGAAAATAAATCCCAGCAATGAGAAGTGTTTAGGAGCTCACTTGATCGACGTGAATACACCGATCCCGATCAGTGACGAGGGAGAGTGGGGAGGCGTGGGAACACACCCGCACGCCACGACAGTGTAGCTTTGACCTGAAATAGAATTTGTTACAGCACTACACCTCATGCATGAGGGGGGTTCTTAGGGTGGGGGTTAAGTTCGTACAACCAAAACTACCTCCACGCAGGGAGGGGCCTTTAGCCGCCCAAGCGGGGAGGGGAAGAAGTAGACAAGAAGCATCAAGGAGTGTCCAAGTCGATTCTGTCCCCTCTCAGGAACAGTGGATAGATAGTCACTGCTGGAATTGTTTTGGTCACTACTGAACTCCTTTGTTGACAAGACTAGTGGAAAATCTTCCCTAGCAGACCTAGGAAGTCGTCTGATTTTTGGCGGGAGCTCTGGTGGTCGGTGTTGGTCGGGGCAAGGCTGTGAACAGATACTCTATTTTCTGCTCCTGACTATTTCAGAACTGCTGAAGTAGGAAGATAAAGCCACCACGAACTGTCCCAAACTCCAAATTGAGCGCGGTTTATGGGGTTGGAACCGTTGGTTAGTTGCCTTCGAAACGTGACCTACGGGGGTGCCAGCCGATGTCGGAGTAGGTGGTAGAAGCCCAAATGGTGATAGGTTGTTAGTTCAGTCCTAGGGAAGACAGAACTGTGCACCCTAGGGAGAAAATAGAGAAGTATTCGCTCGGGTTGCCGAATGCAGTTTCGCTTCTTGGTGATGAAAGGAAACTTATTGTAGAAGGTCCCAGACAAATCTCACCGCCAGATCTTTAGATGGCCAGTCGTGGTAGCTTCTGCAAGTAGCCTTAGGTTGCTGGCCGGACCCCTTCTGCGCAGTCAGAGGAGATTGCCTCTCCCGGACAGCCACCAGCTTGGAACGAGACGAGACGACTGCCGTTGCGAAGAAGACTTGAAGACGCTTCCAGGGGTTGCGTCTTTTGAAACGTCCGGATGACGTCACAGCTCCCTCTGCAGTCTTTAAGTTGGCTTCTACATCCGAAATGAAAACTGTAGGTTGAAGATGATGGGGGGAACATGGGGTTTATGGGAGGAGTGATAAAGGGATTTTCCTCGGGTACTCTTTAACATCTAGAGCTTGCCGTGTTTACAACTCTAGAACTCTTGTTGTCGAGGAGAGTCCGCATGTTGTAGTTGATGAATACACCTTGAGAAAGTCAAATGATGATGATCATTTTCTGGTTACAGGTGAGAGTGAAGTTGTGAAAGGGGAATCGAGCAAACAAGGTGAGGCAGAAGATAAAGAAAAAGAAAAGGAGCAAGAGCAGCAAGTGGAATAAGTACATCCGACTCTTACACACCAATGGACTATACATAAGGACCATCCGTTAGAGAATGTAATCGGTAGTGTGGATGATGGAGTGCGAATGCGAGCATCATATAGGGAAGTTGAAATGCATGATAATTTAGCTTTACTTTCCTCTATTGAGCCTAAGTCTTTAGATGAAGCTCTTAATGACAATTCTTAGGTTCTCGCTATGCAAGAAGAACTACATCAATTCCAAAGGAATCGGGTGTGGTTCCTTGTGCCCCGGCCTAATAATCATCCCATAATCAGAACTAAGTGGATTTTTCAAAACTAACTTAGTGAAGATGGGGTGGTTGTAAGGAATAAGGCAAGATTGGTAACCAAGGGCTTCTCCTAAGAATTTGGTATTGATATTGATGAATCTTTCACTCCTGTGGCTAGATTAGAGGCAGTAAGAATTCTTCTTGCTTGTGCATGTCACAGGAACATCAAGCTATTTCAAATGGACGTCAAGAGTGCCTTCCTCAATAGGATCATAAAAGAAGAAGTATACGTGGAGCAACCACCAGACTTCAAAGATGAAAGATTTTCGGACCACGTCTACAAATTGGACAATGCACTGTATGGGTTAAAACAAGCTCCTCGGGCATGGTATGATCATCTAAGTTCATTTTGATAGATAATGACTTCAAACGAGGTAACATAGATCAAACGTTGTTTACTAAAATTTGTGATGAACATGCTTTAATTGTTCAAGTTTATGTAGACGACATAATTTTTGGAGCCTTTGATTTGAAAATGTATGATGAATTTGCCCAACTCATGCAGAGAGAGTTCGAGATGAGCTTGATGGGCGAGTTGAACTTCTTCTTGGGACTTCAGATAAAGCAACTGGACGATCATATCTTCATCAACCATAAGAAGTACATACAAGAAATTGTAAAGAAATGTCAATTAGAGACTGCCAAACCGTTTGCTACACCAATGTCCCCCTCACTGAAACTGGAAGATGAGAAAGGTAATATCGTTGATCAGAAACTTTTTAGGGGAATGATAGGTTCATTGTTATATCTCACTACTA